>JANEYF010001267.1:0-35658 GCA_029963845.1 Rhamnusium bicolor | reverse complement strand
CATCATCATTTAAATCAGCATTTTCCCTATCTACCGCTTTACAAATCCCAAATATAAAAAATAAGACAATTACTACAATTAGACATATTTAAATAGTGGGAATACTGTCCACAGTGGGTCTTGTGGGTTGACTGTTTTTAACATGTTTATATATGTAAGGTTTAAGGTTAAGGTTGAGGTTATGGTTTTTTTGGTTTTGGAACTTGTTTTTTTGTATTTTTATCTGTGTTTTATATTTTTGTGAAGTCATGCATATTCTTTCACAATAAATCAATTCCAATTGAAGTTTGAATTTAAATTATACATACATATATAAATATTTGCATCCTTTTGCACTTAATCAACTGCTTTTTTTATTTGATTTGAAAATGTGTAATTGTAATCACCCTTGAAATCTAGTTTTCGTTTCATTGCTTTTGAGGAAATGTCTGAAAATACCCGGAGATTCAACTATTAAGGGTCCGCACTGCTTAGCAAAAAAGCAATCAACTGAACAATGAAACATGACTTCAGCAGAATTGAGCTGTTTTTTCCCCAAGAAATAATTGTTGAACACTGAATAGCGACCGTCATTTTGATAATAACCGACCAAGCAATGTGTGACAATTTTTGAAATATCACTACAGGTTTAATAATGAAAATATAGATTTAAGAAAGATATCCAATTAATGTTTTTGACGTATATTAGTT
This sequence comes from Rhamnusium bicolor, assembly GCA_029963845.1. NCBI lineage: Eukaryota > Metazoa > Arthropoda > Insecta > Coleoptera > Cerambycidae > Rhamnusium > Rhamnusium bicolor. The sequence continues at coordinate 34,968 of JANEYF010001267.1, read as the reverse complement.
TCATTTCGGAAATTTCAGCAAATCATGTCTAAATTTGTTATGTTAGAAAGCGGAATGGAAACTTGAGAAAAAATTGTAACGTAAATTCTTGTATTTAGTTCTCTGTGAAACGTTGACAGTTTAAACATATATAGTTATAAAATAAAATTTATAATGAGAAAACATTAATGACATAGTGTAAACAAGAGGAATTTAGGCTTTTTTACTGAAAATGAGTAGATAATGGTATATTTTTTGCATGATCGTAGAAAAATAAAATTTTAAAATTTGTAAAAACTTTCTCATAACAATGAAAGTGTAACATCGATTTATGAGACTCACTACATAGCATTTAATATCTTGTGTATATTTAAAAGAGATAAATGAAATAAAAATAATGTCCTGATTTGACATGTACAACTATACAACATACATACAGTACCTATATATAGTAATTAAAATACTATTGTGGATATTCGAACGATGTTCTAAACTGTACAGTAGCTAAGTTGTGTCCGAATGTCTATTGGGGTACATATGTTTTGTAATATTTTACAGACATCACTTTGTACTATTATGTACAGTATAGAGTGAATTACGGATGTATACTTGTTTTACAATGTACCCATCATATGAGGTATGTAATATATGCTGCAGAATGTACATTTAAATACTGTCAGAATTTTTTGTATTTGTTAATTGTGAGTCGACAAACAGCATTTTTTATAAAATATATAAAATGAGACACGAAAATTTACTGAATAAAAACTTTAATTGTTCCAGCCCCACGGGTTCGTTCAATACGATATGGGACAACAAGAATAGTTTACAATATTATTCATTGATTTCACTGTGTTCCTTGCCCTACAATAACCGTTTTCGAGGTATCGCTAACTATTAGATCATACGATAATTGACCTGAAAGTATATCGTCTAGCTTATGTACCAGGTCAAGTTTGTAGATGTGTATTTGAGCTACGGGATTCAAATCAAACTCGGCTTATTTTTTTCTCACATTTAGGTACATCTATACTACTTCTTTGCCTTAATCAAAAAGTAAAATGAAATTCCTTTATCATACCACACATTTCGCACTCTCGTGCATGATTGATGGGGCAGGAGCGAAAATGCAGGATCTAGCCGTAGACACTTCTACCATCTTGTGCTTATTACACAAAAAATTAATGGGAAGGTGTCAATTTCAAACTACATATTATTGTTAGTAATCATGAAAGCAAAGTTAAACAAAATGTCTGATGACTAGCACATAACTTTCTTATACCAGTATATATCATCCTGATCTAAAAAAATTCTATTTCATTCTTTACTTACCTCAATTAAATTTTAAAAGCGTACCTTTGAAACGTTTCATTAAAATTTTTAAATAATTAATTTTCAGAGTCATTCGATATTGTCAATAATAAATCATGTCACATATTTTAATCATTTTTTGTTATTGACATTGACATTTTTGTAATTAAATTAGACCTTTCAAATGTCAAACTGTCAAATTTACCCTAACCCCATTTGATGAGGCCAAATGTTTACAAAAAATTCTCAATTTACATCAGCTTTATTTAAGTACCTGGAAAATATATTTTACTTGCTTGATATAGTAGACATGATTTATAATCTTTCATCAAGAATATATTTTTTTGTAAAGACAAATACCAAAAAGTTTGGTACTCTGGATCCCTTTCAGCTGGCCAATTTTGCTCATCACCGAATTTTTATTGTCTTTGGCCTTTAGAACAAGTGTACCAAATTTGAAAGCTTTATCTCAAAAACTGTGGCTGCTATCGCCATACTATAGACAGGCGGACATATTTTTTCATAAAGTTACGTTTTTTCCTTATAATTTGTCGAGATTCATCCAGAAATGCAATAAAAATTTTATTTTTTTCCCAAAATTGTACCTTTTTCTTCTTTCATTCATTATGTCTCTTTTGGTGGTACCACGTTCACGTGTCACCTAAAATGTTGTTGACAATCTTAACTGCCAAATTCGGGAAGTCTCCCATTAGTATTTTTTGAGTTATCGTGGATACACACATACACACATTCACACATCCACACAGACACAAACACGCACCGACAAACATCATTCGGAAAATAGTCAGAATGGATTCAGGAGGGTTCAAAACGTATATATCAATCAAAATCTCGAGGTCGAAAAAATTCACGATTACTATACTTTCTTATATTAGCTATAAGAAATTAAAAACATAAACACACCACATAAATTTGTTGGGGAATACACAATATGGCGAGGCGGGTTCATGCAAGTTAAAAATTATGAATAAAATCTTGTACTATTTTTAAATAATATAGTGCCCCTACAAGTAAATTAAGACATTGAAATAAATTGAAGTAGTTGCGGTTATAGGTATCCTTGCTTATTTTTCAATTATAATTGCAAATTGTTGTCCAAATTTTTTCTAGAAAATTATTCATGAAATACGTTACATGCCTCGTATAATTAACTAATTATTAATTTATTTGGCATGGATTCTATCGATGATGTTATCATTTTTTAGGATATTATAAAAAGTTAATTTTGTTTATTTTGGTGTCATATGCGCTTCCAATAGGTAGGTACCAAATAAAATTTAAATAATATTTTTCTTATGGTGATCACAAAACAATGTATGGGTGTGTTTGGGAAAAATTAGATTTGTTTGTATTTTTCTAATTAAAACTTTAATTGTTTTAATAGTGCAGTTTTTGATTTTGAATTAAACAATTTGTCAAGATGTAGTAAAAGAATATTTTCAACTCACTAAACTTTGCATGAAACAAAATTGCTTTCAATTCAACGATAATTTCTCGAACAACACGAAGGAACAGCAATGGGTAACTCATTGTCATCATTCATTGCCAGTCTCTTTATGAACAGATTCTAGACAGAGGCAAAAGAAGCATTTGAGTATTTCCCCAGGGTTTGGCTTAGGTATGTGGATGATATTTTTGCAGTGTTTGATACAAAAGTCGCTGATATTGGCAAATTTGTTTCTAAATTAAACAGTCATTTCGCGTCAATTAAATTAACATACGAAATTGAAAACTCTGGACAACTACCATTTTTAGATGTATTAATAATTAAAATAGTGAAAATAAGTTGAATTTTGACATATACAGAAAAGATACTAGTATTCTAAGAAATATACCTGAGGACTCTCATCATTGTGCTCAACACAAAATGGCGAGTTTTTGTTTTTGGCTAGTCCATCGTGTATTAAGCTTCCCCCTCAATTAGGAGACGTTTGAGAAAGAAAAGGCAATGATTAAAGATATAGCTGCGAGTAATGGATAATCTGTAAGTTTAATTGATAAAATAACTAGGAAACGAAAATTTAAAGTCACTGCGAAATTCCTTGCTTTTCAAAATGAAAGAGAAAATCCGAAATTGGTTTCAATTCCATTCGATCATCGATTCACTCATCGAATTGGTATGATTTTTAAAGATATAAATATGACAGTGATTCATTCATCGGAAAATAAGCTACGGTAACTTTTAGGCAATCTAAAAGACAAAATTAAAACAAACGAAAAGTCGGAGATTTACAAAATTAGCTGTAAGGAATGTAATCAAAAGTGTGTTGGACAAACTAGACGATCAATTCAAACTGGATTCAAAGAGCATATGGCCCATCTCAAATATGATAGAACAGATCAGTCTAGTGCTTCCCAACATGTGTTTGAGAATAACCATAAAATAATTATTAGCAATTTAAGATTAATTAGGAATGTAACAAATACTAGACAGCTGGATGCATTTGAACATTTCGAAGTGTAAAAATGGTATCAATAGTGACAAAGGGCCAATTCCAAATAGCCCGCTTTATTGGTTAGTAGTTAGTTTCACCAAACCGTGAAAATAGTTTAGGTATAAGTATGATACGTTTTTAGCATAATGTTAGTTTTAATCACCTCCACATGATGCCAACTTGGTTGGCGAAACACACATCGGGTGCAGTAAAGGTGTTTTTGTGATTCGTGGAAAACTACGTCAGTGTTATCTTCACAACAAAAATTCTAGCCCACTCCAGGACTAAAGTATACTTTACAGAGGCATATGGTTCCGAGTAGAAATGTAAGGATTAATTAATTTTCCTATAATTCCTATAATTTTGAGTAGATTTAAACTATTCTACATGTATCATGTAAGGTTATTTGCTTGGATCACTTCATCCCATACGGTCCATATACATATAAAAATGGAACCAAAATGACTTTCCTAGAGATTATAATCTTAAATTCATTCTCCTGTAAAAACAATAAATTGTTATTTAGAGCCATGTGTTGTTCTCATGCGACGATACTACTATAAAAAAATAAGTCGTAACACTGATTAAAATTGCTCTCTGATAAAATGAATACATTGTACAAGTTGTCAAAGTGCTCCAGAATAATCCCAAACAACTAATAGTGCACCGCAAGAGTTCAGCAAGCTCATTCAATCTAATATAACGTTTATCACTGACAATCAGGACTTTACTGTCTGTAATAAAATGATTTCTAGTGATAGTCAGAATATGATTGGCAGTGATAATATCGCAATTAAATCCAAATGACATAGCTTCACTGTCAACTCAAATTTACTGGTATAATATATTTATGACAATGTTAGAATTTAAAATATTTTATTCGCTATATTCCCTAACCGAATGCAAATCATATTCATAATATATAATATCGGAATTATAATAAAACCATTAGTTATAATCTGACTGGAAATGCAACTCAGGTTTCAGACTAGATGCATTTTCAAATTTAGGTTAACGCGTACTGTCTTTAATAAAAATCCGATAATCATAACTCTTTTGTGTCACACCGGAAAAAGATTAAAATCAACCTCAGCAAGTGTTAAAACTTGGGAAATGTCTAACCGTTATTCATAAATCTAATGTAAAAAATGTAATCCTACTGGGATTAGAATATAACTCTAGTAGCAACAAAGGTATTAACTCTGAACAGGCCATACACTGTGATACATGTTGCAATGCATGTGTCGAAACATGTTTCATGAAACCGTGTATCGTAGCATCAACTGTATACATTGTGATATTATAAATTTAAGAAGTTTCAAAAAGTGACGAAGTGGCTATGTACTGTACATATTTCTTCCTTTGGAATATGGATTTAAAATCTAAAATTACCTATTTTTTTAACAAAGTTTTTATTAGCTTGTGGATATTTTCTAACAAGCTCCGTATATGCATCGTTTCCTAATTGTATGTCTGAATATTCCTTGTATTCGGTATCCCATGAACATGAATGCAAACGATAATAAATTTTTCTAAAAACTGGGGATCGCTTTCCATATTTGTGTACAAATACGCAGTAAATGACTGATAAAATGAAATTGTGGCACTGTATGATATCAGGTGCCAGAAATATTTTCTATTTTTCAGACATAAAAAATCATGCAGTGTGTTTATTTATATACCTGTAATATATGCAACCAATATAACCAGTTCCGAGGCAGAAAGTTGCAAGACTCTGCGGGAAACCGGAACACTCCTATGTAATTTAATAGGCAGCTTGGCACTTTTCCCAAGTTCAATTAACTTAGCAACATGAAAGCGTGCGGGTTGTTTTGTGTTGGTGTTTGGTTTGGTTGTCGCATAAAACGCTCTTAGCTATGGTGCAATTACTACCGTTTGTGCATAAACCACAAAAAATGATTGAAAACTTCGAATACTTTACAACAGATTTTAAAAAAATCTGACAAATTATTGCTTCGTATTTATGCATTTCTAATTAGATTTCATGAATATCATTATGATTAACGAAGTTACAGTAATTCATCTAGATATTGTCTTTCAATTTAAAATATCAAAATAAATATGACAAATGTTCATATTTTGAATTATCTATTTTAAATAATTTATATGCGGTCTATCCCCTGACACAGAAAAATGAAAGTAAATATATATTGGATTAGGTGTTTTCATTTTTTGTATTGTAACTGGAGGAAGTCGTTTCTTGACTGTGAACATTTTCTTTTTTGGTGAGTTAATCTCAACACTTTGTGGTCATATTTCCGCCACAGTGTCTATGATATACTTCTCATAATTTTTTGTTTACAGGACTTCCAAGAGTTGTGGCTTTATTATAATTTTCCTCATAATAGGATCATGTTCCATTAACACAATTTGTAACTCCAGCTTAGTAGAACTCTTGTTAGAAATTTTATACAGTTTTCTGAAATGGTACTTCGCATTGTCAAGAATAATAATGCTATTCGGTTTTCATTTTGGAATTGGGGAATTTTCAAACCATTCCTCAAATATTTCTCCCTCTATGTTCTTGTGGTAATCCACGTTACTGTCCTGCATGTTTTCTCCGCACAGTTTCAATGCATTATCAACCCATCCATCAACTGATTCACAGTGTCTAGATATCAATCTCGCCAATCCACTATTCGTCTGCTTTCCATAATAGTCATGCGTTTATTAATAGTTTAATATTTAAATAAATTTTTCTCAACCATGTTCCTAAAGTTCTTTTGATATATTTTAATTGATAATCTATTTCTTTTCTGTCTACTACGTCAATAGATGGAATTTCATTTTGCTGATCGCATCCTAAACTAAAGTTCTTAAAAGTTTTGTTAACGATGGGCCCAGACTTTTCGACTGACAGGCGTCAGATCGCTGTTTTCTTGGGAGGGCAACTTCTTTCACCAGTTTGTGTATTGTGGGAACGGAGAACATTATTCAGAGATGCTGTTTCACCTAGTACATCTAAATCATATAAATTAGGGTCATTAGCTCATCGCTTCAAAAGATTATTGTAAACATAAAACAAATTTGTTTCGCTTGCTCGTTCAAATGTAGCCGATTTTTTCTTACTGAAAACACCGACGAACTTTGATTTTCTTTATCACTCTAATCACTGTCACTTTCATTTTCACAAACACAGTAAAATGTAGAAGTAGAGGCCTCCCAAAAACATTTTTATATTAAATACGATAACTTTCTTAAATTATTTTCATAAACACCAGCAAATAAACAGATATAAAATAATTATTACTAATAACATTACACTTACCATATATTACACAACTGCAACCATATATTACACAACTGCAAATTATTTTCAAAAATACACCAGCAAATAAACAAATATAAAATAATTATTACTTATAATATTACACTTCCTACAACGCACTGCTAAACAAATCGGTAACAAAACTAAATGGGAACCTGAGGTATTACAGAATGTAAGTGAGACTCCGCCTGGGTCGCATGCCGACAAAAACAACAATCATCTTTCTCGCTTTAATGTAAGCAATGCATAAAATGGAAGATGTCATGTATCAGAAATTTCCCGTACTCGTGTTCGCGTCTTACCTTGCACGTCCCGTCACTAAAGCGATTTCTTCTATTATAATAAAACAAAACAAAATATTATTACTAACTCCAAATTGTTTAAAAGCTATTATAAATAAAACAATATCAATGTCTTCTGGTGAGATCTGGTGAAAACGCAGTTTTAAAATACTGTTGCGCCACTGGACTGTGTAAACTGAATAGATGGAACAAGAATTGTACGAGAACGGCCGGGAATGTTCCAGTATGTTCAAGATCATGTTAATGGATGTATAAATATGGCGAACGGTGGGCGACAGTCAGTCTAAAGTTGAAGGTGGACGAGTAAAGGAGAAATAAGATAGAGACTTAAAAGTGTTTAATTGTGATTATATTTAAGAGAGTCATTAATCTATTGTTGTTAAATTATTAATTAGTTAATAAAGTAGTGAATAAGTGTTGCCTGGACATTCAATCAATGAATCTACGAGTAGAGGTGTTTGTGGGGATAGCAAACACGTAACAATACAATTGAACAGAAGTCTGTATATGGCACTGCTCTTACTAAATAATACCTGTATAAACTGCCTAACCAAATAAACAAAACATTTTAAAATATCCATTAAGAAAATCAACAATTGCGAAAACGTAACCACTTTAATTCAGTAATTAGTCTTCTTCTTCTTCTACTGACATATCAACAAAATCAGTAATCAGCTTGTTTGTGTCCGATATAATGAAAATGTCGTCGCCATATCATTCTTTGGCACAAAAGTGACAATTCTGGAATTCTATCGTCGCAATGCAAAATGACATGATAGTTATTTTCATTATGACTGTGACGTGACCATGTCATATGGCCAAACTATCATCACTAGAAATACTAATGATTTTTTTAATGTAATTAATTGTTTTTAAATACATATAATATACTCGGTTAGATGCTGCCAATGGCCTGCACGGTTAAAGCTACTATTGCCGATATCACTATTTATGTACTTCCCTTTTTCAATTCGGATCAATTCGATCCTATTGCAAATTCTATTCCTTAAGCTATTCTGCGCTGAAGAGGAACAGTAATTCCAAAACACCGATGCAGGTAGCTGTTTCCTTTTACCATAAAGGCTACAACCCTTTCGTATATATATATATATATATATATATATATATATATATATATATATTTATTTATTATTATTTTTTTGACCTAACAAGCTTGCACTATATTCTAATAATTATTATTTTCAAGAAAATAGGTCATTGTTAAATTAATTTGGCCATATTTCTACACATTATGAAATTTAAAATCTTCAAAATAAAAATAATACACGTTTATATATATATACACATTTTTTATTTTGTCATGTTATTTTAAAATACAAAATATAACATTAATTAGCTTAATGAGACAATTTATATATTTTTACTTTCTTTAGTTAGTTGTTATCCATATTATTTTATACTTAAATGTGTTTAATGGTTTTGTTTATTTCCACTTTTGATAAGTAGGTAGGTTTCCATTTGACAGTTACTTCTTTTTTCTGGAATATTAATCGGGAAAGCCCTCGGTATAAAGGATACGTCGCAAGTCCCAAGAGAGTGTATTTAATGGTGTAATGCAAGAACATTAACCTAAAAATTGTATATCTGGGTAAACTAAGAACATCAAGGAAACATAAACAAGATATTTCCCTTTTCAGGGAAAATTGTGGAATACAGAGGTGGTCCAACAGTCAAAATTGTTATGCAGGACCATACTCTCATTTCCAAATGAAAGGAAAAGGATTTACATATAGTTAGATAGAATCATTCATGGTGTATGTTAAATTATTTTGAATAATTCAGGATAGTACTTAAAAGTTGCATAGTATTTATTTTTTTAAAATGGAATCGTTGGAACATTTTTTCTTATTTAATTTTTAAACTTTAAATAATTACATCCACATATAATTTTTAATATTTAATATTTGCAATTCTTGACAAAACATCTCATATTAATTCCTGGACAGATATCAAAAAACTATTTTGCAGCACTTGAGATAAAAGAAACATGGTGATAAATATATTAGAATTATATTTTATTACATTCTGTTTTTCGTAATATTTTAAATTATTAATAATTATGTACAAATCGCGTCTATGCTCTTGAAGAAATGTGAAAGAAGATCTAAGAAAGAAGAAAGAACATTCCTATTAAAGCCTGTTCACTTAAACTTTGCAGTGGTGGGTTGGACTTAGTGAGCCCGAGTTATAATAGGCAAAGTAGCGAGTGTATTATAAGTTGCTTATTTCCAGGCGTAATAAATATATCATTGTGGGTTACTTATTTATTACCAGGCTTTAAAAATATTTCAAGGTATTAGAATTAAGATAAATGTCTTTTAATTTTATTGAATCAGTGGAAAAATATTTCAACAGAGTGTACGTACATACGTAAATTTATTTACAATAACAAGAAATGTTATTGGTTAGCAGTGGAAAGAAACAAAATAACAAAAATAAGATTGACATATTTTCTTTAAAGTTTTGAATAAGAAACTAAAATGACTGGTTACGCCGAAATAAGAACATCTTAATTTAATAAAAAATTTAGATTTAGCTATAAGAAAGCCAAACGTCTTACAAATTTCCGTTACTTTTTATTTTGTGTACCCATAAGAAATAATGTCCGCTTTAGAGCGGACCAAATTTTTTGCTGCACAATTTTCATACTTCTGCTATAAAAATGTAACGTTTCTCTCTATCTTAATATAAAGCAATATGCTGCATTTTGAACTGACCTGTGTAAAAAGGTGATTAAAATATACACCATATTATACTGCGTTCATTCATATGAGTATATAAAAAACTGTTTAGCTGGGCTCGCAGAGCAACCTTTTCCATCTATCTTAAATATGACACATACTCGTATTATTATTTTTAGGTAAGGTTAAGGGAATATATTGGTCATTAACAATTAGATTTAATACTTACATATTAATATTGGTCGTCAAAAACACAATTCAATTTATATTAAAACACAATCTACAAACGTCCAACTACTACCGATACCTATGAAATAAAATAAACAATGAAAATTGATTTAACCGCTATTGGAACTTTGTACTTGTTTATATCTGCCTGCCATCTGCACCAATCATCTGTGCGCATTTTGTTCTCTATCCTGGCTAACGCTGCAAAGCTTATGTGAACAGACTATAATAACATATCTTGGTGGGCAGTATTCAAGTTTTGTAGATGTGCCACCAGAACTGTTTAGTAGAAAATTATGGAAGATAACTTCTGAGCTCCTCCATCAGATTTCCTACTCCACTATTATTATTGGCATTAAATATATGTGAATTATTTTCTATGGAATTTTATGTTTGTATACAATATACAATTATTGTAAAATTTACTGTAACATTTTATTCCCCTTCTGTGCACTGTAGCTTGCAAAATTAATGTCGCTTACAGGAAAACAGGAAAAGTTTCAATTCTTTTGGGGTAATGAAAGAAAAACATGCACTTTTAAGGGCCTTGGGAAATTAGTCTGTTAATTTTACAAACTGATTTTAGTAAAAGTAGTTTACATTATGCCAGAAGATCTAGCTTTGTCCTATTTTTAGTGATAGTAATTTTGCCTTTAATGATATATTTTGCAAAAGAATTAAAATAATATAAATTTTTTATTACTTATGTAGATAAAATTAAAAGTAGTCGGTTTTTAATTCTGAAAGACCATTTTGTTTTCTTTAAAAACATTAGAATATAGTAATATGAGTATTTAATATCTTGCCGTTGATGGAATTAATTTACAAGGTACCTATTTGTTATGATCAAATAAATTTTAAATTGAATCGAAAAGTTTAGATAATTTTTTAACCAAGGATGAAATGAAAACGTGTTTTAAACAAAGAATGTAAAACATTAAAACCAATATAAATATGTAGTTTTTAAATTATATCTGTTTAGTTGTTCTCGAGTTATAATTGAAAAGAGCAATTTTCTAACGGCGCGACGCTAGATTTTCTCATTTGTTTACATTTAACTTACCTTTTATGTCTAAGAAAATTAGCAAATGTCAGATAAATAGTGGAAGAAATTAAAAAAAAAAACGATTTTTGGCGTAGACGCTCTACTAATCATCTGCAGATCTTTTTTTATGAACTTGTTTGAAGAGGAATAAAAATTATGCACAAGATAATTAAAAGAGTATTAGAAGTAGTACCACGAATATCTGACAAATTGCGAGAAATTACGGTTTCCTAAGTAACCATTTTTTGAGCAGTTTCGTACAATTTATTTATCATTGGCCGTTACTCATAAACAGATTTTTGACGGTAACATTTCCTTGGAGCATCAATAGGATATTCCATATAAAAAAAATTCATTTGAAAACACTCTTAATTATTTCTGTTTCGTGCAATAATTATAGTTGCCAAGAAGAAAAACTAAAAGCAACTGAAATTTTAAGAGCGTTATACATTCATACAGTAAGCAAGCAACCCAACATACACATAACCGAATCATTGCTCATAAATCTTAAAAATATGTGGACAACATATTTTAAGTTGATTTTGAACTTACCTTTTATATCTCTGTTTATGAAACTTTGATTTGGTCATATCTTCTTTTAGAATATATTTTTTTTAGGCCAATCATCAAATTCTTGAAATAGTTCTCAGTGTCTATAGAATTTATGTCAAAGTTGTACATAATCTTGTCGTGTTCGTTTAATTTTTCCCACAATTTTACCACATTTGTATTACTTATATCCCACTCATTTATTAAGAAATAACGAAGAACGTCAGACGTTTTCTCTAATTTGGCATATATTTTTTTCATTCTAAAAATGAAAAACAAGGTTTTTTTTTTCGAAAATCCATAACAAAATAAACAAACTGTTGTGGAAGGAACAAACTATTTTGAATATATTTCGTAGTATTATTCATTCTGCACAATAATTAGGGTTTTGTACTACTTCCTTCTACATCAACCAGGAAAGTCGGTGCGTCCTATTGTATTAGCAATTGGATCACCGACTTACCATCCACATGGTTAACAGAGGAGTTCGTAAGTTTACCCATCATTGCACCACCTAGTTTCTCTATGATTAATTCTAATAATTTCATTAATAAAATGAACAATATCCAATTACAAGAAGGTGAAATTTGTATCTCCTTTGATGTTTGATCATTGTTTCTAGTTGTTCCTATATCACGGACCTTGATATATCTTGACGCTTTATTCAAATCAAACAATCTCAGTCAAGATGTAGTAAAATAATATATCCAACTCACTAAACTTTGCATGAAACAAAATTGCTATCGATTCATTGATAATTTCTTCGCACATGAAGAGATATCAATGGGTAACTCTTTGTCACCATTCACTACCAGTATCTTCACGACCAAATTCGAAACAGACGCAAAAGAAGAATTCGAGTATTTTTCTAGGGTTTGTTTTGTATGTGATATTTTTGCACTGTTTGATACAAAATTCATTGATATTGACAATTTTGTTTCTAAATTAGACAATCGTTTCGTGTCAGGTAGATTCACATCATAAATTGAAAACTGTAGACAACTATCATTTTTAGACGTATTAATAATAATTAGAAATAGTGAAAATATGTCAGAATTTGCCATATATACAGAAAAGATACTAGTATTTTAAAGCATATCCCTAAATATCCTCACTATTGTGTGGCTTCGTGGTTGCATGATAAGGACACTTGCCTCTCACTCTGGAGTCCCGGATTTGATCCAGGGTCGAAGAGCTAGGATTTCTTCTAAACCAGAAATTAATCCTAGAATACTTGGACATTGGGTATATGTCAATTTTCTCTAAATGTATACCCCTCTCCCACACAAGTTACCCTGAGGTAACTTCAGGGATACAGGGGGTTGTATTACCTGTAGTACTTAAAAATGGCGAGTTTTAATTTTTTAATTCATCGGCTATTAGGCCCCCTTAATAAAAAGAGTTTTGAACAAGAATAGGCTTTGATTAAAGATATAGCTGTGAGTAACGAGTATTCTGTAAGTTTAGTTGATAAAATAATTAGGAAACTTAAAATTAAAGAGACACCTCGAAATTCTTTGACTTTTCAAAACGAAAAAGATAATCCAAAATTTATATATAAACCATACGATCTTTGATTTACCTGTGATATTGGTAAGATTTTTAAGAATATAGGTATGACAGCGATTTATTCATAGTGAAATAAAATACAACTTTTAGAAAATCCAAAAGATGAAATTGAAACAAACGAAAAGTCGGGGATTTATGAAATTAGCTATAATGACTGCAATTAAGAGTATGTTGGACAAACTAGACGAAAAATTCAAACCAGATTTAAGGAGCATATGACTTACTGCAAACATGGTAGAACAGGTGTCTAGTGTTGCTCAACATGCGTTTGAGAACAACCATGGAATAGCTATTGAAAATTTAAGATTAATTAGGAATGAAACAAAAATAATTGACAGCTGGATGCATTTGAAAACTTAGTGAAAAAAATAGTATGAATAGTGACAGAGGGCTATTCTCACATAGTCCGCTCTACTGGTTAGTGAATCATTGTTCACCAAATTATGACAATAGTTTAGGTATAAATATGATACATTGTTAGCATAAGGTTAGTTTTAATTATCTCCGGATGATGCCAACTTATTTGACGAAAAGAGCGTCGAGTGCAGATATGGTGTTTGGTATTTTGTGGAAAACTACGTCAGTATTAACAAATATGTAATTAAAATATATGAAATAAAATATAATAAAATAAATATGTTAAAAAAATATGTTTTTCACCTCAAATTGCTGCAACAGATCAATCTAATCTCATTCATCTAATTGCACTTACAGTATAATAGTTGCTATCAAATTCAGATAAAAACAATTACACAACTATCTCAAACATTCCAATGAGCTTAGTATGAAATCCCTGAAACAGGAGGATTTAACAGATTAATATTACGAAGCTCTCTGGATTTAGCTGACAATGTGCCGATTAAAGTATTTTTTAGTTGATAATAGGAAATCTGTCTTCATATTTTCAATTAGGAAAGAAAATCATTAGGTAGACCTAAGACCAAAAATCTGCAATTTCTTACAAAGTACAATATGTAAAATTTTAATAAAATTGTCTATCTTGTTAAAGGAAATAATCTATACTTGTGGCACTTTAAATATAAAATTTTTCCCAATAGAAAAAATATAATTTGAGAAAATCTGTAATGAATTATAGGTAATTTGTTGACTTCTACAGAAATACGTACCAAATTATTTATTCAGGCACCACTGTGGCAAAAGCAAGTAGGGAATTTTATTGAATGGTATATTAATTGAGAACATGAGTGGATAAAGGGGTTATGTAACATTTTTGAAAAAAATTAAATATATCAATGGATGAAGGATATATGTGCATGTAAATTTTTCTACATGAGTCCTGTGGTTCAATTCCTCATATTAAGCAAGTTACCTCTGGATAAAGGAGTTAAATATTTGAAAATTTTAAACCATATCAATAGATAAAGGAGCTATGATACCATAACCCCTTCATCCAGGTAAAGGACTCTTTTAATTACTATTTTACGTATATACATAACACCTCATGTGAACAGCCTTAAATCTGACAACTGTATAGTTTTACTGTGGTTTTATTTTCATAACATACCATAACTGAACACTTTACATAAAAAATTAAGTGATTAATGAAAAAATAAGAGTTCTATAGGGTTACGGATTCTACAACTTTTGAATAAAAATGTGGAATTGCCTCCTGATTCCACCATAAATGAAGATTCACCTGAGCAGGGTGTTTATTAAATTTAAATTATTGTTTATGACTTAAAGGTTAGGTTTAAAGTTTTTTTTATGTTTTATGCCCTTTCATCTGAAGTGTTGGTTACTTAATACTATAATATTTTCCTTTTGTTCATGCCTCACCCCAGATTAAGTACATAAATATATTTCGGTATTGCCATATTTATCTTTTTCCCAGAATCGTTTGAAAAATTGTAAATAGTGAATAAAAATATGATAATCAAATATAGCATTAACTTTCTTACTTTGCAGGGCCAAGTAACAGAGAAGAAATACAAGATTTTTACTTGATAGTACTTCAAATGAGTATATTCCTAGTAGCGGGGTAGATAGTGAAGACATAGAAGGTATTGATGAGGAATCTGAAAGAGTTCTAGTCGGAGTAGACACTAATATTATAAACAATTTACAACGAGAAAATGTAAAAAAAAATATTTCCCTTGAAGGAAAAGGTGTGTAGAAAAAAGAACAAGAAACCCTAAGGAGTGCAAAAATGCAGCTGCTTTAACTAGGGAAAAGGGAGAAAGTTACATATCTCAGAGTGGTAAAACTAATTGTGAGAAAAATTCTACATTTGGTATCCTGTGTAGATAAAACTGCAAATTACAGTTCAGTACAGCGATAAATTTGACAGTGAATCGAGAAAACGCATATTAAAAAAATTGTATAACCTTGATGTCAACGCAAAAAATGCTCTACTCTTTAAAAAATATCTCTATCAGTCCTGTTGCTAGACATAGAGCGAACGTGATTAAACAGAAGAAATTTACATTCAAATATTCAATAACTATTGACAAAAAGGTTACTACAATTTGTAAGTCTGCTATTTGTGCTCTCTATAAAATTACTCCCAAAAAAATAGAGATTATTCAAAAAAAAATTAAAATAGGAGAGCCAGTACCATCCCCTGATAAACGTGGACATCACAACACCCGTCCTAACAAATTACCTACCTGAAAATGTAGTTGAAAATATTATGGAACACAACAAAATTCCCATCTGAGACTTCGCACTATTCTAGGAATAAAAATCAACATGAATTGTATTTATCGCCTTTGCTTAATATAAACAAAATGTATGACTTATACATTGAGGAATGTACAGCAAACAATATGTTGCCGTCATTTATGGTAAAAAATGCTCATATTCTAATATTTTTTCTACTCGCTTTAATTTTTCACTTGGTCCTTCGAAGGTCAACAGAAGAGAGATAGAGAAAGGGAACTGAATGAAAACAATATATGCTACTTGACAATGGACTTACAGCAGCAAATGTTGCCACTGCCTAAATTAACTCCGTTAAAGGCTTTTTAATTACGCCAGATGTGGTTCTACAATTTTGGTGTTCATACAATCAGCTCATCTGGGGACAAACTATACTTATATAAAAATATATTGTTCATCTAATTATCTAGTCGGATTCATGTGCCGGGCAGAATAAAAACTTTAATATAATATTAATATGTTTGTATCAATATATGATTCTAAAGGGCTACTTCAAGATAATTGACCATAAATTTCCCGAGGTAGGGCATTCCTACTTAGACTCGGATAGAGATTTCGGTAGGATTGAGAAAAACTTGAGAAAAAGAGAGAATATTTACTCCAGATCAGTATAGAGATATTATTAAAATCTCAAGTCGTAAAAATTTGTCTGTAATAAATATGGAATATCACTTCAAAAATATAGCAGAGATTCCATTAAAGCTTCACTTGGTAAATAAAAAAAACGTTCTTGATGATAAAGTTAATTTTAGAGACAGCATAAAATGGATTAGGATAGAAGAATATGGCAGTTATTTATATAAAGAAAGTTTAGACGAGAACACTCCCTTTTTAAAGTAAATATCTTAAAAAATGGCTCTAAAAATATAGAACCTGCAGATATTAACTTGTCGCGGGTTATGGAACACACTGGAAGTTTTTCTAATGAAAATATATCGCATTTAAAAGAACAATTTCAGTACATCATTGAAGAATACAGGTATTTCTATGAAAACATTTTTTCAGAAATGGAGGGCTTAATAGCCAAAAGATAGGAAAGGCTTTGTAAAATAAAATAGTTTTAGTGTTGTTTTGCATACATTTTTTGATTTGTTTGTAGTGTATTTTTACAATAAAATCAGATTAATATGCGAGTACTTCACTTTGTTATATTTAAAACTTATATAGAAAGTTTAATAATAATTATTACAATAAAAAAGTAAAGAATTTCAGTGGATTAAGAAGCTATGTACCAAATTTTCCAAATTTTTTGGAAAAGTAACAACATTTTGATAGTTCTGAATGTATTCATAAAATTTTGTCTCATTTCTTTTCTATCAATACAAAAATTATTTTTTAAAATTATTGCATAGAAAGAAACTGCTGTAAAATCAACTTTAAAGTGGTTTTGCTCAAAACTTAATGTTAGTTACCTAACTCCTTTATCCGCTTATATCTTTAATTAGTGAATTACTTTGTTACAAATTTATACCAAATATCTACTCTTAGTTGGTTTAGTACAATATTCCTACTTTATTTATGTATAGCAAGAGCATTTAAACAGTTGCCAATTTTTGTATAATATTTATACTCTTTTTTTTGCATGATTATATACTGGGTGTAACCGTTTTAAATACAAGCAATACAAAGAAAAATGAGCAATCAGTTGATTCTTGAAAAATAAGTGTTTTTCCTGCTATAAACTTATTTTCTGAGATACGGAGCATTAAAATTTGTATTTGATTAATGTTCTTGTCGCATAACTTTTGCATTTTTTTACACATTTATTCCACATTTGGCCAATTAGATGGAATCTGAAAAATGTCGAAAAAGTTTGGACTAGAAATATAACCACTGGTATAGATAGGGGGACATGAACCCATTTTTTCTTTAAAACTTGTACCCCTATGAATGTTTAAAAAAAGTATACCATTCTTAAATTAATCCATTTTTTTTTTTGGAAAAATTTGATATTTTCGATGGTCTTCGGATAAATTGAGTTCAAATGTTTCGTTGTATAACTAACTCTGTTCTACATTTTTAAGAGGTGGTTTTGAATAAATTAATAATCATAGTTGTTAGAACTGTCAAATCACCGACGCAAATCATGTCACAAATAGTATTTTTATTGGTTTAACATCCTATGATTACAAACCTACTTAAAGCCACCTATTAAGAAAAGCAAAACAGAGTTATGCAACGAAACATCGAATTAATACATCGAAAATATCTAAAACTTGCACAGCGCCTTTTTCCAAAAACAGTATAATTTTTTATTTTTTTAAAACAAGCATAGGCGTAGAAGTTTTAAAGAAAAAATGGGAATCGTTTTCCTCTGTCTACGCCAGTGGTCATACTTTTAAGACATATTTCTCGTCATTTTTAGATTCCACATAACATAAATGACTTGCAAATGTGAAATAAACATATTAGAAAATGCAAAAGTTATGTGATAAAACATTTATCAAATAAAAAATTTCAAAGCTTTCAGAAACTAAGCGCTTATGAAAAAAATTTTCATAATACAAAAAACACTATTTTTCAATAATATATCGACTATTTATTTTCCGTATTTAAAACGGTTGCACCCTGTGTATTTATATTCTGGTTTTTATATTATCAGAACATACAACGTAATCCAAGAAGTTTGAAACATAATCCATGCCTTTTTAATATTGAAAATACTTCTGGGCGCGTGTTATATACACGAGGTCGTCTATGCATAAATGGAGCGACACGCGACATATCTGTTGGCCGGCATTATATAAAAGGGATACATTATGATGAGTGATGCCATTTATGTGTCCTACTGAGCTTTTTTTATAAATTTAAACAGGTTCTTTCATATACATACGATTATAATATAATATATAAACGACAGTATAACATTAATTTTTACGAATTGCTGAACAGTTCTTCTCTAAAGACTGTAAAACTTGTAGAGATTTTTATTAAAAACAAGTTAAACAGATACAGTGTGTTTTTATTTATATTGTCCCGTCTATTTTTATATTCTCCATAAATATTATGTTTTCTTAATAATTCTCTTTCGACAAAAATTTGGTGCTTGTCATTTGTAAAAAATGGTTTTATTTCTATTTATTAATTTTAAAACATACATATGCACGTAGGTATCACATAGATGGTATGTTGTGTCACGTTATAAATGCGACACCATTGTCAGTGTTATAACTTCTGGCTATGATTGTAAAATTTTGCAGGCGGAGATTATTATTTTTTTAGAGGATGACCTTAGGTTTTAAAATTATTATTACGGCCTAATGTGTTTAATAAATTTCTATATGAAATACGTAAAAAAAATAAGATACATTTTAATCATATATTTTGTACTAGGTATTTCTGTATTTCTTCCTTCCCTAGTAACAATTTTAGTTTTAAAATGCTCAAAATATTTTCAAAGCTTATTTCTAAGACTAGTTATAAACGTAAACAGTCTGAAAGAACTCCATAAAACTGATTTAACACCCTTATAAGAGTACAGGGGCTCACCTGGAAAAGTGCTTACATGCCTCTTTTTAAAACTACCATTAAAACTTTCAAGTTTTAATGAATTGTCCAAATCTTTACCCGAGAACGATTTAGCTTATAGATGGACTACTTACAATGAAGTATTGGGACTCCTCCTAATGGGCTAAATTTTTCAACGACGCTAAGTTTACCGTAAAACCTGGGTTAGATAGTTAGACATACGGTACATTAGTTTTACTGTTTAAAATGCCACAAATATACACTACTTAAATCTTGCTATCGATAATATTTTATACACGTTGTATCACATATTTGTGAATATGAGTGCGCTTTGACTCTCCCCACTTTACGCCTGAGAATGGCTAGGCTATCGAATCGAGGATCCTCAGCACTCAGCAGACAAATGACTAAGGTGAACCGAGTCCCTCTCCTGAATGTCGATGATGTTTGTGCTAACTAAATACATGCGCTATCTCTGTCACTCCTTAGGTCACATTTAAAAGTAGCTGATACAACCTGTGTATGTACTTCATACTGAATGGGTCACGTGACTGATGAAAATACTATATGGTTTCAGTAGAATGAACTACTTGATATTTAATTTCATGATTTACGAATCAATAGAACATATGTTTGTTTACCTTGGTTTTTTGCAGGAAAGTGTCAAAAGCGAGTCTATTAAGTAGGCGGGTATGGTATGTAGAAAAAATCTTAAAATTAAATAGGCGTATTCAGTCTCCATTAAGAACAACATTTGGTACCACATAGCCCTTTTAAAGGGAGGATAATCAATTTTGCTAAAATCTATATATTGGTTCATAGGCATTAGCAATTTACTATTTCTTCCAGAAAAGTTCAGTATTGGTGGAACAAAATTCTCCGGGGATATTTTCCTAAAAAAAGGTTATATTAAATTGTTAATGTCACAAAATAAGGAAATGAATTTAAAATTTAAAAATTGTTGTTTGTTTGCATTTTTTTTTTACATAAATAAGTGCTCATATAACAGAAAGTAAAATTTTTTAGAAGACATTTATTTACATATATTAAAATCAATCTATAAATAGAACATAAAGATTTATACTATTAAAGCTGGACAACCATTTTATTTGTCTTATAAATTTTGTCTTGTAATAAAAATGTGTAGTTATTATGGAGATCCGACACATAGGTTCTTTAAAATTGTATAATAACGATACTATGCAGGATGAATCGGGAGGAAAGTGCCATACTTCAGAATTGTATACTACATATAATATGTTTAAAAAGTCCAAAATGTGTAATAAGATTATTATTGTACACCTCACTTTTCAACTAATTCCTCTAGCAAAACTCTAATTCTGTGAATTAATGAAACCTTGGCGGTCAACTAATAGGACCACCGTGATCAATCCTCCATGAAAAGTTCCATTTAAATATTGCATGTCATGACGAGCAAAATGTGGAGGAGCTACATCTTACTGATAGTACATATCATTTCGCAAACATTCCAAGAAATGTTCACCTATTAGGCAATTCTCAAAAACGAAAGGACCAGTTATATAATTATCGGCGATATCACACCATACGTTAACTACATGCTGATTTTCGTCAGAACATTGGTGAGAATTACATGTACTGTTTATGCCGTCAAGGGTGAAGTATAGTTTGCGAAACAGATTTTGTGACGGGACGTCCGGGGTAAGACGTTACGGAATGCAGAGCTGGATTTAACTGTATTGTTCGCTGGTTTACTTTTTCAATGTAGGTTTTTGTGCTCCGTTTAGCTAGCAACAATTTAAGAATTGTACAAAAAAGTATTGAATTTAACGTATTGACTACACATACAGCAGTTACTGTAATCAAGTTTGCTTAATATAAATTGTTACTACCCAGCAAGAGCCGAGAGGAGGTATGACCATTCTCTTGTCAGGAAAGGATGGGTATGGAATATTAGTATAGAATAAAGAGATTATTTAAAAAGTAACAAGAAAGCTTTAAAACTAAAATAAAAACAAAAAATATACTCTCAAAATAGTAACAGAAACAAATATTTTTTCTCAATAAATAAACTAAAAATAACTTCTAATAGTAAAGTTATTACTATAATAAAAACAGAGACATATTTTTGTCATAATGAAAAAAAATAAATAACATTAATGAATAATAACATCCTGAAAAAAGAATATTTTTCAAGAACTAAACCACGAAAGTACAAAAACGGAATTAAATAATGCAGTGGATATCACAAAATTCACTTCACTTCACTTCACATCACTTCACTTTCTCCTACCTCATCTCACATTGCTTCTTCCTCTGAATCCTCGTCCTTCTCATCCTCTTCTTCATTTTGAGATGAATTACTATCATTATTCAAATTTATAATAAATTTATTTCCACTATTGATATGACATTTTTAAATAATTATCCTCAATTGTAATTACTTTCCAAATTCTTTTTTCCCAATCTTCCTTGTTAATTTTCGACACTTCATTTTGAATTAACTCTACGACTTTTTTTCGAATTTCGGAAAAATATTTCTCTTTTCTGACATTATCTTACACCAAATTAATTTAATCGGGTTAAAAATACAGAAATATGGCGGTAATCTCAATACTTTGTGGCCATATCTCTCCGGCTACATTATCTATAATATACTTCTCATAATTCTTCATTTGCAGGACTTCCAACAGTTGTGCTTTATTATAATTTTCCTCATAATAGAGATCATGTTCTATTAAAAAAATTGGTAACTCCAGCTTAGTAGAATTCTTGTTCAAATGTAACCGATTTTTTCTTACTAAAAACACTAATGAACTTTGATTTTCTTTATCACTGTAATCACTGTCACTTTCATTTTCACAAACACAATATTTGATATAATAATGTTTTGACCGTGGGAGGCCTCTCCCACGGTCAAAACATTATTACATCAAATACCTTCTTAAATTATTTTCAAAAACACACCAGCAAATGAACAGATATAAAATAATTATTACTTATATTACACTATTACACAACTCACTGCACTATGATAACCCAGTGGCGGCTGGTGAAATTTAGGCTTTGTCATATCTCAGTATTGGAGCATGGGACCCAAGCGATACTTAAAGGCGTAACTATCAGGACTAAATGAATAAGTTTTGCAGAAAAAAAATTGCGCTTGAAATTTGCGAAAAAAAGTTGGAAAAATTAGTGCCCCCCCCAGGTTATTTTTTAAACGATTTGTAAAATATTTGTGAAACATTTTTTTTCAGAATCAGGTGGAAAATATAAGTTCACGTTTCAAATTTTATCGAAAAATATTGGTTTTCTATAAAGTTACACCGTTTTGAAGTTTGCAAAGTGAAAAATGAATCTAAAATAAAATTTCAAAACGGTGTAACTTTATAGAAAACCAATATTTTTCGATGAAATTTGAAATGTGAACTTATATTTTCCACCTGATTCTGAAAAAAAATGTTTCGCAAATATTTTATAAATCGTTTAAAAAATAACATGGGGGGCACTAATTTTTTCCAACTTTTTTCGCAAATTTCAAGCGCAATTTTTTTTCTGCAAAACTTCTTCATTTAGTCCTGATAGTTACGCCTTTAAGTATCTCTTGGGTCCCATGCTCCAATACTGAGATATGACATAGCCTAAATTTCACCAGCCGCCACTATGATAACCTTCTTAAATTATTTTCAAAAACACACCAGCAAATTAACAAATAATTATTACTCATATTACACTATTACACAATTTACTTCAACACGATAACCTTCTTAAAATATTTTCAAAAACACGCCAACAAATAAGCAGATATTAAATAATTATTATTTATTTGATAATATTATACTTACAATATATCAGCACTGCTAGAATGATTTGGTAACAAAATTAAGTGTGGCTCTGAAGTATCCCAGCGTGTAAGCTAAACTCTGCCTCGGTCGCGTGCCAGCAAAATCTACAGTCATTTTTTTTCGCTTTAATGTAAACGATGTAAAAGACGGAATGTGTCATGTGTTAGACATTTCCCGCCCACATATTCTTCAACTGCAGCTCTAGCATTCCTGTTGCATAAACCATAAACAAACACAATATTTGTATATTCGAGATGCAAATAGGCATTATTTGCAATTTTTAGAAAATATAAACAACCAATCTCAAATGACAAATCGTTTCATTTTTGAAAATTGCCTAACAGGAGAATATTACTTGGAATCTTTGCTATTCACAAGTAATTCACTAGGACTATTAGACATCTTTGAAAATTTCTTGTAGATTAAACTTTTTAAACGCTGTGCTTCGAAAACAAATAATATCAGATAATCAATTTTGAGTTATTTAATTATACGCTATTGTGTAGTATACACACTCAGAGTTTGGCACTTTCATTCCGAATCATGCTGTACGTCCCTAATATTGCTGATCACTGGCGGTTCTTCTATAGGGTCATTTGGTCAATGACCTCCTACACACAAATAAAAAATTAGAGCCATTCATTTTCTGAAGTTTAAAAATATATAATATATATATTTTTAAGAATATTTATAAATATATATATATATATATATATATATATATATATATATATATATATATATATATATATATATATATATATATATATATATATATATATTTTCGTATATATTGTATATTTTTAAACTTCAGAAAATGAATAGCTCTATTTTTTATTTGTATGTAGGAGGTCATTGACCAAATGACCCTATAGTGTTGCTGATCATACTCAATAAATTTAATTTGAAAAACCACAATTTAAAATCAGTATCATATGCATTCAATCAATGGTTCGCGGAACCATAAATGTATCAAAAAGTCTGGGAAAGCACAAACAAGTTATCAATGCCTCAGACCATAACATCTTAGTAAGTGGGTTGAGGTATAAACCCACAGGAAACTGTACCCTTTTGGTCAGATTTTTCAGTGACAATGAATAATTATACAGATAGTTCTCAATCTACCTATATTATGTCTGAATTTAACCTTTAAAAGTTTAATTCAGACCTACCCGAATCACTGCGATAATTTGATGTCAGGGAAATACTGAATAGCAAAAAAGTAACTCATGATGCTTGTAATTTTATGTATTCGTGAAAAAAATTTTGAAAATTTTTTATTGCATTTCTGGACGAATCTCGACGAATTATGACGATATACAAAATTTTAGATAGAAAAATTCTTTTGTCTGTGTGTCTGTCTGTGTGGTACCCGATAGCAGCCACAGTTTTTGAAATAAAGCTTTAAAATTTGGTACACACATTCTAGAGGTCAAGGAAGAGATTGAGTTTTTTGATGAGCTAAATCGGTTACAATGTCTAAAAAAAAATATTAGTGACATTCCACCAATGTAGCTTTTTTGAAACGTCAAAATGTGACTTTTTTTGAAACATCAAAAAATTCCTTTTATTATAAACTTTACCACACGTTGAGTTTTACTACGGTGAGGAAGTTCTGATCTCCAAGTCATTGGCAGAAATTTTAAATATCGATGTAATGCAAAAATGATTGTTGGCTAATTTTTTTCATACTTCGTTGATTCTGTTTTTATTTTACGATCCACAGTTGGCTTGTCATACCAAACAACTATATTTTCATCAAATGGTAACAACTTACTTAGTATTTTCTTTGCATTTTTGAGGTATGTTCTTTTTCCAGCAGGATAAATAGTAAATTTAAAATAAATAATAACGTACGTCGACAAATCTGTAAATCAGTCAATAAATCAATGCTTACTTAAATCGACATATATCAGAAATGAGATAAGTGGAAATATTTTATTAGATAAGAAATGAAATGTGGAATATTTAAGCATTTTTTCTACATTATGCTAATATGCACAAGAACAGAGTGTCATACCATTTATTGCTTGTGTCCCAAGCTAAACATAATAAGGCATTAATGCACATATCTCCAGGGACTGTATGTGACTTAATATTCCCATTAGCACGAACTATCCTTAATATACCACAGTGAGAGGATAGCAAAATTCCGAGTGGCCCATATAGATTATCTGACCACCCTGGGACTGGTTCGAAGGCAGTAGAAGTCACTAAAAAATTTAAGTTAATGGCTTAGTAAAAGTTTTACGCATAAAGGTACACTTGATTTCAAAAAAAACTGGTACACTTTCTTTTAGCTATGTAAATCATTCGTTCTTTGATTAATATTAATAATCTTACAAATGTCACTTTGACGTTAATCAGTGGCGTCATTAATAAAAATGGTTCGACATCTAACAGATATTCAAAAATTTCGAATTGTTTCTAAAATTGAAGATGGTTGGTCCATAAGAAGACTTGCTGCTGAATACAATGTGAGTAAAACCACGATAATGAATGTTAAAAAACAATGGGAAACCAACCAAACGGTATCCCGTAAAGTTGGTTCCGGTAGGCCCAGAAAGAGCAATAATCAAGAAGATGAAAATCTTATAAATTACCTAATAGAAAACCCTTTTCAGACTGCAGTAAATGCAATTTCAGAGACAAATTTCCCTGCTTCGGTATCTACTGCTTGCAGAAGAATAAAACTACGAAGCGACTTGAAGAGTTGTTCAGCGGCTAAAAAATACAAACTTTCAGAAGAAAAGAAGCAGGGTAGGATTATTTTTTGCACGCAACTATATAATCAATGATGAAAACTTCTGGGGACAAGTTGTCTTTTCTGACGAAAAGATTTTTAAATCCTGTAACGATGGACATGTTCGCGTATATAGGCCTCCTTCCACTAGATACGACGAAAAATATACTTTCGATCCACAAATATCAGGAAGGTTTTCAGTCGATGTCTGGGCTTGGATGAGCCTAAATGGGTTAGCTGTGTGTTGGAACAGTGGTGGTCATCTCAATTCCATTAAATATATTGAAATATTAGACAATATTATGTTGCCGTCAGTAATAGAGGTGTTTCCGGAAAATAATTTTATTTTCCAAGACAACTTCTCCATACATACGGCCCATCGTATCAGGTAATGGTTTCTTAATAAAAACATAGAGTTGTTACCGTGGCCATCTAAAAGTCCGGATATAAATCCAATTGAAAATGTATGGGGACTAATGGTGAAACATATAAGAAAATTAAATAACCATCGAAATAATGCCCAAGAATTGGAAGGGACAATTGAAGACGCTTGGGAGAACTTGTCGCAAGAAGTTGAACTTGCAAGAAATCTGATTTTGTCCATGCCTGCAAGACTTCAGGCAGTTTTAGACGCTAATGGAGCAATGACAAAATATTAGTTAATTCTGTATTACGTAATTGAAGTTCATTTATTTTATTTTTTTTATTGAATTTTTATGTTCAGTTTGCATTGTTTACATTTTTTTTAATCTCAAGTGGTATTTTTGTGTTCTTATTTTAAAAATAGAATTATCATTATTCAGTTAGTATTTTAATTACAACCATTAGTAGAATTATCCGTAACAAATATTATTTTTTTAAACAATAATATGGCAGGCTTGAAAATGTTTTGAAAAAGTAATTTTCTAATTATTTTTTAAAATTCCATTTGAATAAAATAAAAGAGAAAGGTTTAATAAGTTTAAAAACACAAAGAAAACCGATCTCCTCCAAAAAACCCAGGTCCGGGGTAAATCACCTCTTCTCCACCCCCCTCTCGACATGCCTGGCCAGCCCTATTTACAGACATATGCACACAACTAAACTATTAAGATTTTCGATTACAAGAGTTGTACTAGTTTTTTTTGAAATCAAGTGTATCCACAAATGGTTCAGTTGATGTGCAATATTGAAAATATAAAAAAACGGCTAGTAGAAAGTAATTTTTTTAAATATATACTTGTATGATGTGGAGAAAGAGAAAATGTATTTTTAAGAGCAGTACTCATCGCTTATGTATTTAAACCTCAGTTGTTTCTAGTAACAAGTGTAGAAAAAAATATCGATTATCTCACCAATTGCTGGTCTAAATAAGGCTACAGGAAGATCTCTTCCTTCAGTTAATAGCAAGTTTTCAGCTACTGCTTTAGAATATACGTAAGAATTAGGCCATATGCCTATTAACCTGAAAAAAAAGTAAGTTCTACAATTTTTCAAGTATTTTTACAAGATAATTTATTTATCTTTTTACAAATTTTCTCTAGAATTATTATATTATTTGCCTGGAAATTATAACCGAAACAGTTTTTGGGCGGCGAAGTATAATTGACCCTGAAAATGACAAAGCGGGACTAAGATCCCGACAAAATAGGACTTTTAAAATTGTGTTGGCGAGAATGTATAGTTAGATGAAAAGT
Source organism: Rhamnusium bicolor (assembly GCA_029963845.1). Lineage (NCBI taxonomy): Eukaryota > Metazoa > Arthropoda > Insecta > Coleoptera > Cerambycidae > Rhamnusium > Rhamnusium bicolor. The sequence continues at coordinate 7,148 of JANEYF010001267.1, read as the reverse complement.
TGAAAATATTGAAAATGAAAATTTGATAAATTCAATGAACTGTATTTTTTTTGTATTCTTGAAAAAAGAAAACACAAATAAAAATGGGGCGTGGTTGCAATGCGACTTACCAATTTCTAATGCAGCTCGGTCGATGCAGCATGGGATATGGTTGCAACCAGTAGCCGATTTTCAAGAACCACCATGCACAAAATATTAAAGAAATTATGAAATGTAGTTTATTATTTAAAGCGAAGCTCTGACAATATATTACCACGGCTTGACATCGAATTGCTGTTTTTGTCGCGGTGTTGTCGCGACAACAACGCGCTGCAACCAGTAGCCGCGGACAAAAAGTAACAAAAAAATAAATAATAAAGAACTATCTATTATAACAAGTCCATATGGGCAAAGAAAATATAATATTAATTAGTTTGTGCCCCTAAAATAAATTGAAACCTTCCTAAAATACAAAATAATTACCATTTCAAATAACTATATACAAGATGTTTGGCCGAAACAATAGGATTGCTCAAACAACTTAAAATAAATTTGTTCTAGAAACAGAGGACGACAAAATAAGGCCAATATAATTAAATAATTGACACATAATTTAGTTCAGTTACAAAAGCGTTTTCTCATAAATTTCTTGACATGCTTTTGGTCATATGGTAATTTTTGGACAAACATGAATTTAAATCACAATAAGGTGTCCTTAATATTGAAATAGACTAAAAGAATACTCCCTATGTTATTTTATATAATATATAATGTATACCATATGCGTAAGTATGTATTTGACCAACTAGCCAGCTTGAAAAGTTTATGAGATTCATTAATCTTGGTAAGAGCATACCGATAAAGACAGTACGAATCCAGATGGCAAAGAAATTTGAGACAGATTCTATTTCAAAAGACCAGGATCACATAATCACTAGTTATATTAGAGAGATTAGCATTGATTATGTATATTACTCAACAACTGTTAAGAGTGCCAAAATAAAGAACCAACAAAATCTACTGTTAAGAGTTAGAAGAAAACCTGACTTTTGCTGTTAGTAAAATTGTTGGCAGAGTAAAGGCCACTGTAATTATTGCAACCATTCTGAAGACGAATCAAATATAACGAAAATGATGAAGCAACCAATGTAACAATGAGATTACTAACAAAAAAATCAAAAAAGAAATCCTTGAGAGGAAGATTGATTTTGCCATCTCGGAATTTATTACTATCAACAACATAATAGCACTAAGCCGAGAGATTATACATAATCTGAGAGACGGCGACGATATAAAAAGCTAGGATTTTAATTTATTGCTGGGGTATAAAAGATAAAATGGATTTTGACCTGCACTTCTCCAAAATTGTATTCTCCCACTATTACTACCAACTGTAAATACTGAAGTCAAGTTAATCCCAGTTTTCAAATTAACCGTTCTCGAAAATATTACATAAAAGTTCATTTTTGTATGCATATGATGCGATAATTTTATAGAATTATTAAATGAAAATGCTTACATGAAACTTCTGGATTTTTTTATAAAAATTATTTAGACGGATTAGATTCAAGAAAGACTACTTTTTCAATAATATGGGTTTCCCGTGTATTCTACTAGAACAGCTCATAACTGGTTAGTTAGAACATTTGGATAGAGAGGCTCAACCTTCAATCTTGGTCCACAAGCCCGGGCTGATCTCAATGGACTTTTTTGCTGGGGTTATGTAAGCTGCAGATTTAAAATATGGAATAAACAATTTGAAATTATTAAAACATAAAACTACCAATTATATTCAAAAAATACTAGGTATCACAACTCATTACAAAGAATTCAGGGAAAGAACTGTATTATGTGGGGAAAATAAAGGGGACACTGAATAAAATTACGTCATATTATTATTCTTTTCCACCTGAAATTTACCATAAATTTGATATTAATTTTTGTTATTTATTTAATTTGGATGATCTTTTTGCATTATAGGTTACAATGCTACAGACTTTTTAGTGAAAAATTGTGTTTTGCTTGAATACTGAATATAGCAATGATGTTGGGTATTGTTTTGAAAATTCGTAGCACCTTGTGAAGTGCATCAGCAACAAGGGCACATTACAATTTGAAGCTGACTCAATCCTCACCTTTTCTTATTATTCTTCTTGTTGGTTAACTTTATTTTCTCTATTATCAGATGAGATATATAGTTTTAAAGCACATGTTTTTACTGACATCAGTTTATATGGATGGATACATTGGAAAAATTGAAATAAGTAGCAGGTTAAGGAAAACAATATTTAAAAAGTAATATCATCAATTATTTGCAGTGTCAGTTTGTTGTGCAAATTGATGCATTAGAGTTTTTGTTGTGGATTTATAGTTAGTGTAATTTAAAATTGAGTTATGGATGATTAACAACACTGTATACGTCATTTAACTGATGAAGAGGCCATAAAAACTAAATGAAAATGGGCGAAACTAAGGTACGTGGCTAAAACGTACGTAAAATGTGCATTGCAAGGTTACCAGGCATTATAGGAAGAGGAAAGGGACACGGATGGAACTACAGTCTCTGCTATATTATCGTCTCCAAAGGAGAGAATTTACAACAAATGGTTCCTAGCCTCAGGCGTGCCACATTTTACCAGGGCACTTGAGTTGCCCGGTTCAAATTTGCTGGGAAGCTGACTGCTATTTTGGAGGATTACTCCAATACATTCTTGACGGATGAATCTACATTTTGCCTATATTTCTCAGATAGACATATGCCAGTGTGTACATAAAGTCAGGTGAGCGTCCTTTTCAATGTAACTTTCGACAAACGGAAAGTTTTGAAGGTGGGTCAACCGTGGTATGGCGAGGGATTATTCTTCATGGGCGCACGGAGTTAGTAGCAGTCAATGATGGAATGGATCATTATATATGGATACTCTTGATCCCATATGGCCCTTTCATAGGTGACAACTTTGTGCTAATGCAGCGTGTTACACGACCACACGCTGCCAGGATACTGACTGAATACCTTGAAGAAGTTAATGCCACTAATGAATTGACCAGCTCGCAGCCTAGACATTAATCCTATAGAGCATATGGGGGACCATTTAGGATGGGTGATTCAACGAAGATCAGGTTCCGTGTAGAAACCTGAATGAACTTCGAAATAAATTGAACGTGATTTGGAAAAATATTGATGAGGGATTACATACACAATCTCTTTGAAGAGCTACAAGGCCAATACGCTATAATTGGGCAAACGGGGGAATATCCGGTATTAGAAAATTATTGTACCTAAATTTTGTTTTTATAAAAAATTTAATAAAAATAGTCTATATTGTTAATTTTTGTTTTACCCTGTGAATCTCAACGGATAACCAGAGACAATAAAGTGAATCAAAGAGTTGAATGTTAAGGAAAAGATGATGCGAGAGTTAACTCAAAATTATAATGTGGAGTTGTTGCTGATGCACTCCAAAGAGTGTTACGAACATCATTGTTGCACCCGGTGTCCACATAAAACTCAATTTTTACAAAAAATCAGATGCAGTAACATTTCTAAGAGTTAATAATACAAAAAAAGATCATCTAAATTGAATAAGCGACAAATGAAAAAAATTAACATCAAACTTATGGAAAATTTCAGGTAATGCGATAATACTTGTGGGGTGTCTTCATCTACATACAAAATTCTTGTCCTCATGATATTTGTGACCTATTTTAATTATTATAAATACAGTGGCAATCATAGAAATGAACAAAAAATAAGTTTTCCTGAATTTTTGCACCTGATCATAGATTTTCATTTTGATCAACTTTCTTTAATATTATTTTGTTTTCATTTTCCTGAAAAGATATTCAACTAAAGAAATAATATTTGTCTTACTATCGTGGCACACTTAATTTCGAAGAATCGGAAATAAACTAAATTGTTTGAATGAATTGATTTGGTTTGAATTTACATATTCCAATCATCCGTGGACAAACTATAGTATATACATATGTATATATGTATTAAAAATTAATTAAAATAATAATTTATATACCAACTTACCCTGAACTTATGTTATTCAAAATATTCGGCTTTAGCTCCTCAGTCATTTTAATTAACAAAATTGGATCTATGGGAGGTTCATAAAATTTCTCTTCAATATATTTCTCATAACAATTCGAATATGCGGTAGATACTAGAACAAATGCTTTAAATTCTTCACTTCCTTCATTACTTCTAATATTTCCGAAGTTCCTCTAACATTCGTGATTACTGCATCGCCTAGTTTTGAATCCATATTTAGGGATGCTCCACAGTGAAATACTACATTGATCTGTAATAATATAGTCTATTGATTTTTATTGTACTTAAATAAAAATTCAGTTTCCGAAATAACATAGAAATACTAATAGTAGTAAATATTTTTCTAGTATTTCAACTAAAAATTTATATTCGTTCCATATTTTGTTTAATGTTATGTCGCTTGCAACAAGGTGGTTTAAATTTTTACGTCCAATCCTATTACATACGTTTTTGCTCACGTACTTTTAATTATTTGCACAATATTAATATGTTAATCATTTTACATCAGTTAACTTTGATTCAGTACAGTATATAATATATTCTGACAATATGTACAGTATGTGTATTAAAGTATTAGCCATAGTATATTGAAGAAAGACTGAAAATTTGAAATTGTATCGCGCACAGTATGCACTGTTGACCGTACTCAGCTAGATGGAATGTGCATCCTCTGCTTGCGCTGGTGACGCCAACGCTGACCAACGAGGCTTGTCTGCCTCTAGTTTATATTGCAACGTTGCCATTTTAGAGACCTATGTCTAATAATTGAATACACATATTGTATATATTATGTGCGAAGACTGCGATGGAAAATGCAACAACCAGTTATATTCAAAATATTTTATTCAAATTTTAACCACTAAAAGTGTATGTTCACTAAAAAAATATTATAACTCTATGGACTTACAACAATAACATTGAATAATTTTAAGTTATTATGCACTGGTTAACTCTAGGGTACATGCTCGAAACAAATTGGCAGTTTCCTCTTGTGGGGTTTCCTCGTCTTAGGCTAATTCGACTTCACACCGAAATTGCTCCAAGTTTATTATAGATAAACGTGCCAGTTGTCAGTCCATGTCCCATATGTGGTCGATTAAAGAAGGATATTGCTGGTCAAGAGAGAACTAACATCAAATGATTCTAGGTATTGTTTGATTTGAGTAGTAATATAGAGCAGAATATTGCTGTGCTGAAGATTGAATTTTCTAATCCTGCGACTACCCATTGTAGAAGACTGTCTCAAATAGGTACACATTGTTAACACTAGTGACTGATTTAACACGGTATATCCTTAGAACTGGAGAGTTCCTAAATGCTGTCTTTCCACATTTAATATACGTAACACGTATGGTTCACACCCTCATTTAGTAACAGAAGAAATTTAAAAATAATCAGGATAAACCCGCTAATTGTAAATAAAAAACTTGTTTATGTGAAAGCTACTAAATGTGTTAAAAACTTTCTTGTGTCCTCTCAATATCCCACTGCCACCAAAACCTATTTTAGCACGTTGGGGGAGTTGGTTGAAGGCATGAAAAAGTATTTATGACGTAAAAAACTTTAATACTCCGGTTGAATCTTAGTGACTCAAAAGCCATCTCTAAGGCTCATTAATTATTTAACAATTAAGATATTGACGATGATATACACGTTATAACAAGTACTGTACTATTAGGACAGTATCCACAAATTAGGAAAGTTCTCCTTGTCCCTGGCATATTCTTGAAATACTTGGTACTGTATGAATTGCGTTACAAACTTTGACAAACAAATGTCCCAGGGTATAGGGGTTAGTAAGATGTTTAGTGACATTTTACAAAAATCCAGTGAGAAACCTCTTCAGTTGATAATTTACAAGTTTTATTAAGTTTGAAAATATCGCCCGGACTAAACGATAATTTTCATGTACCTAACTAAGGAGCGTTTTCAGAGGAAAATACATGGCAACTGTGTTGCTCGTACAAATATTCTCATGTTCTCGTGCCTTTGTCATCTGTTAACAGGACAGTTGAAAGTAAACATTGCTTTAAACACTATGTAACATTTACAATTGTCATATTAACCACTGAAACCAAATAAGTGCGCTGTAATCGAAAAATTATCCCATTGTCGGTTACTACATATACGATGGCTCACGTCTGACGCCACTGGATTACCACGAATTTGGCCTAGTCTAGATTACAGACACGAATCCGTAATCTGTATTGAATATGATAATTCTATTGATCGAGAAAAATATTGTACGATTTGACTGGTTAAAAATCACTTAAGTAATATTGGGGGAAATTTGAAAACAATCAAAAAATATATTTAACAACAAAATAAATAAATTAAATTAATTAAATGTGCAAATAAATAGTTTACTGTGTTATAACTGAGATGAATTAACTATTCAGTTCTGATATATTGATTTAAACTAAATAAAATTTTGCTTTCGGTAGGTTATTTAAAGAAATTATGAAAATGGTCAACGGGAGAGTGAGATATTAACTTTTCAGTATAAAATCGGTTAAAGGTTTATGAGTAAAACTAGAATTATTTTAAACAAAGAAAGTAATTAAAACACAGGCTTCTCTATGACCCTTAATCCATTTGTTCCATTTCGAATTTATATGCTTCTCAAATATATATTTACTCGAAAGGAGTTTTTAATTTCAAGAGTTAATTGATTCGACTAAAAATGCAGAAAAAAAAATTATTAGTGCTTCAATGATTATGTCACAACATGAGTTTACCGAAAATTTAGAAAATACATTAGTTGGAAGGTAATTGCGTATGTTTATATAATTTATTACATTTGCGTCCAACTATACTTGGTAGTTCTTAAGGGGAATCATTTTCATAATTTTGAAAATGTTATAAGAATGCTATATATAATGTTTTATTTATTTTCTATATTTTATTCTTTATCAATTATAAAAAAAGCTGTAAGAAAAATATAATTTGTATCGAACCTTACTGTAAGGGGTAAAGTAAACGGGAGTAATCTTGATCGTGCGACCAAATGAAGTAAAAAATTGTGGAGAAATAATGCAGATTACAGATAATTATTAAAATTAAACATTATTAATATCTATATATATATATATATATATATATATATATA
>JANEYF010001265.1:460000-465182 GCA_029963845.1 Rhamnusium bicolor | reverse complement strand
AAGGTTAGGTTAGGTTAGGTTAGGTTAGGTTCTCGTGTGGGGTTGGTGTGTCCCCCATCGGGCGCGTCCCCGGATGGCGGATAGGGGAATGCCTCCCAGATATGGGTGGTACCGGTGAAATCAAATAGCCGGCGCGGACCAAAACACACACCTAGGCCCAGTGGCGCGAGCTTAGGATGATAGCCACAACAAAAAAGTAATGCAATGGACAAGGATACGAAATTGAATTTACCGACTAGACGATTCTCGGATGCGTCAGGTCCGGCAAAGGGTGGGGTGGTTGAGCAGGCCCCCCCTGGGTCGTCATCCAGCGACTGTGACATCTACTCTGTAGGGAACCAGGCAGGGAAGTGCAATCTAGCTACTGGAACACAGCCAAAAAAGGGCCAAGAGAGTAAAGGCAATGTGGTGACTATAGATATCACCTCGGATGAACAAAACAGACCATATCCTCACAGTAGGCTAAACACCATAAGTCGACTGCAGAGATGCAATTCACTGAACGCGGGAAAAAAAGGAAAATAGGAGACACCTCCATCGTAGAAGTTGGCACAGAGCTCACACCGACAAAGAAAGTTGAGGACTCAATAGTCTTCATCCTAAGGGAGTCCTTCGAGATGATAATAAAAACCACCGCTGAACTAGAACGAAGAGTTGGAGAGAACCCTAATACCAAACGTGAAATTAAAGAGTTAGTTTCGAAGTTGAAAAAAGGAACTGAAGTCCTTGGGAGAAGCTCTACAAAAGAGTGGCTGGAAGAACATAAATGGAAGCAAGTGGATGTTCCAAAGTATGATGTAGACACGCAAACCAGTACGGAATATCCCAAAACAGTTTCAAAACAAGATGCAAATACTCAAACCAGTCCAGAATACTCCCAAGCAGCTGGGGAGGCAGAACTGGCAAGGGATATCCGTAGGAATATGAGCAATATAAGGGGAATGGAGGACATGTGGGATATAGTCAAAGAAAGATGGCCAATACAGACATATGAGAAAACGACTGTCATTGCTGGAAGCCCGATGAATGCGACGAGTGAATGGGACCTAGCGGTATGCACAGATGACATTGATATGACAAAGGGAATTGCAAGGGTATACAAAGATAGATACCCGGAACTGACGGAGATAGGGAGAGAAGAAGGAGTAGCTTACTTGAATAACGTGACCAAAATACGAAGCAAAGAGGGAGAACACACAAGGGAAAGAAATATATATAAGCTTACGGTGAAACCTACGGACAATGCAAGCAGCAGGATGGAGGCGATAGCCGGAGTAATGATGGTACTCAAAGAGGAAATGGTAACTCAAAAAAAGACCAAAAGTAGCATTGCCAGTACCAGAAGGTATGGTCCCTGAAACGATGCGGAAGATCGTCGAACTGGTGCTCCGGGAGGTGGAAATAAACATAGCCTTATACGTACCTCGAGGAACGAACACAGAGACTACAGTAAAACAACAATCAGTGACGGGAAGTAGAACAAACAGAGGACAGCCCAAGAGAGAAATGGAAGCAGTCATAGTTCAAAAGTCCGAAGGAGTAACATATGCTGATCTTCTAAAAACTGTAAAGGAAAAGGTAGATATAGACGAGGAGCAAGTACAGGTAAAATCAGTACGCCAGACACGGGCCGGTGACCTGCTTATAGAAGTTGAAAAAGGGAAGGCAAGACAGCTAAGAGATGCGATTGCGAATAAGACAAAGGCAATGCAAGTGAGAACGGTGAATAACACACAAGAAAAGACTCTACACATCAGAGGTATAGATGGGGTGACTACGGTGGAAGACGTAAGAAAGGCCATCGATGCAGAGATTGGAAGCATAGGCTCTGCAGAGGTTAGGGTCCAGCCGCTCAGACCTACCTATGGCGGTAATCAAGTGGCGACTGTAATAGCAGTAAAAGAGGTGGCGGAGAGGCTAGTCGAAAAGGCAGAGCTTAGAATAGGCTGGGTGAAATGTAAAATACAGGAGAGAATAGAACTAAAAAAATGTTATAGGTGTTGGGAAAGTGGACACACAGCAGTTGCGTGCAAAGGGCCCGATAGGACGAAGTTATGCCTTAAGTGTGGCAAGGAGGGGCATATAGCCAAAGATTGTCGCCTCGAAATAGCCTGTCCAATATGTTCGAAAGCGGGGCACAGGGCAAACACGACGGGATGCCCGAAGTTTAGGAAGGCGATGGCTACACACAGTGGTATACAGCGCAGAGCTCCACATTAAAATTCTGCAAATAAACGTAGGTAGATGCCGAGCGGCACAAGATCTACTCCATGCAACGGTAGCTAAACAAGGTATAGACCTAGTAATAGTAAGCGAACCAAACGTGGCAATGACAAAAAAATCGGGCTGGTCGATGGACATCAGGGAAAATGCGGCGATTGGGGTCATAAATAACACCTATTGCGCTGAGACGGTCATAAGGGGAAATGGCTTCGTCTGTCTGACTATTAAAACCATAACAATATATAGCTGCTATATATCGCCAAATGAAACCCCTCAAGAGTATGAAAATACGATTAGAGAGATAGGAAATAGCGTTAGGAACAGGAACGGCAAAATACTTATAGCGGGTGATTTTAACGGAAAATCCTCAGAATGGGGGTCGAATAGGACAGATTGGCGTGGGGAATGCATGGCGGAATGGATCTCTGAACTAGACCTCATTGTACAAAATGTTGGTGATACCCCTACTTTCGAAAGGGGCGACAGTAGGTCCCACATCGACCTCACTCTGACCAACGCCGCAATGGCACAAAACATTAAAAGGTGGCGCGTAAGTGAAGAGGAAACACATAGCCTCCATAAGTATATTGAGTACACCGCCGTAGTTGACGGACGTCAAGAGGAGACTGCCAATGAAGCACCCAGAGGGTGGAATTTAAAGAAGCTGGATGTTGCAAAGCTTAAAACTTCCCTGCGGAGGGGAATACAAGGAAGTACAACAAGCGAACCGGAGGAGTGTATATCGGTATTGAAGGGTGCATGCGACGCGGCCATGCCAAGAAAGATACCACCCGGCTCTAAGCGGAAGCAGGTGTATTGGTGGAACGAGGACATTGCCGAACTGAGGAAACAATGTATATACAGCAGAAGGAGGATGCAAAGGAGTAATAGGGAACAATCACCGCCAGAGGCGAAAGAAGCTGCCAAGGAAGCATACAAAGCTGCCAAAAAATCACTGCGAACTGCTATAAATAGATCTAAGCAGGACCAGTGGAACAAGGTGTGCGCAGAAATAGACCAAGATGTATGGGGCAAAGGTTATAGGATAGCGGTCAGAATGCTCAAATTAGCACCATCACCAAGCATGCCAGTCAGCAAACAGAGAGAGGTAGCCCTGAGACTGTTCCCGAGACGCGAAGAAACCCCATGGGTACTACCCGAGGTGAGGGAAATACCCCTTTTCACCAGAGATGAGTTATTCCGGGCCAGCGATAGCTTAAAGAGAGGGAAAGCGCCCGGACCTGATGAAATACCAGCTGAAATAGTCCAGGTGCTGGTACATGAACACCCGGACTACGTACTTGGTGTGATGAACAAGCTGATTAACGAAGGCGAATTTCCGGAGGAGTGGAAATTAGCGAGGTTAGTACTCCTAAAGAAGGGGGACAGGCCCACCGAGGACGCTACCTCATACAGACCTCTGTGCCTGCTGGACACAATGGGCAAACTGCTGGAGCAATTACTAAAATACAGACTCAATGAGGAACTGGAAAACGGCGACGGATTATCGGAGAGGCAATATGGCTTCAGGAAGGGGCGTTCGACAATACAGGCGATCAAGGAAGCAATGAGGATTGTGGAAGATGCTAGGACCGGAACATGGAGAACGAGGAGATTCTGTGCAATAATGACGGTAGATGTGCGGAACGCCTTTAATTCCGCCACTTGGCAGAGTATCATGGAGGAATTAATAAGAAGGGAGGTGTCCCCCTACCTACTACGTATAATAGGAAGTTACTTGCATCGAAGGAAGATCAGGATAGCGGATACAGATACAAGTGAAATAATCGAAACGAGTTGCGGGGTACCGCAGGGCTCGGTGTTGGGCCCACTACTCTGGAATATATTATATGACGGAGTACTGAATATAGAAACCATAGGAGGGACACACCTTATAGGCTTCGCAGATGACTTAGGGATCATTGTAACTGGCAAAACTGAAGCGGACATATCCGCAGCAGCTAATGACGCGCTGACTAAGATAAGTTCATGGCTACACGATAGATGCTTGGAGCTCGCGCCAGAGAAAACGGAAATAGTGTTACTGGCAGGGCGACGACGCCACTCCCCCATCAATGTCCATATTGACGGGGTAGCACTGCAAACGAGGGAGGCATTAAAATACTTGGGAGTTACGATAGATTCAAAAGTGAATTTTGGAGCGCACATTGAGATCGCTATTGGAAAAGCTAATAGGCTAGTGACAGCCTTAAATAGACTCATGCCGAATTCAGGAGGACCACGTGCAAGTAGAAGAAAGATACTAGGCTCAGTAGCACACTCTGTAGTCTTATATGGTGCGGAAGTATGGGGGGACGCCCTCAATAAACAGACACACCACAACAAACTAAAGAAACTACAAAGAAGAGTCGCATTACGGGTGTGCGGAGCATACCGCACAACCTCCTTGGAAGCAGCACTAGTGATATCCGGCATAATACCAATAAAATATCAAGTCGAGGAACGGTGCTATATATACGATGCGAGAGAGGGGGAACAAACCCGGAACGAGATCAGGGAAAACATTATGAATAAGTGGCAGCAAGAATGGAGGGAAGGTACTAAAGGCAGATGGACCCAGAGACTCATACCGGACATAAGAACGTGGCTGTATAGAAAACACGGGGAGGTGAGCTTCTACATAACGCAAGCGCTCACGGGGCACGGGTGTTTTGAGGCATATGTGCATGCTATTGGGAAAGCGGATAGTGATAGATGCCACTACTGCAATGATATAGATACCCCTGAACATACGTTGTTCCACTGCAACAGATGGGAAGGGAACAGGGGTCAAGTAGAAGAAATAATAGGGGAACGAATTACACCCGAGAATATGGTGGCCTCGATGGTTGAAACGGAAGAAAGGTGGAATGCGATAGCGGAAATGATGGTGACAATCATGAAAACCAAAGAGAAGGATGAAAGAATAAGACAAATGGCATGAAACGGCCAGCCGCAG